>JAPWTK010000293.1:597500-599432 GCA_029963805.1 Aromia moschata | reverse complement strand
ATATATAATATTTGTGGGAGCTTATACTAACAATATCAATAAAAAGTCGAAAATTAATAAAATGGCAGACATGCTAATTTTCGATACCGATTTTTCAATATTTTTTCGCTCTTTAAAGTATTATAATAAAAAAATGTAAAATGCATCTTTTTATAGGTGTAAGCTCCCATAAATTTAATTCACTTTAATATAAAAAAAATTGAAATCCATTGATTAGTTTTTTGAGTTATAGTTCCCACAAGTTTCAAAAACACGGTTTCGAGTCAAACGCATTTAAAGATATGCTAAGCCCATCGACATTAGTATATAGACAGGCAAACTTTCTAAACTTTTTTATAATCATAGCTAACATCCTTGACATCTGATGGTTCGACTTCCGATAACTACATTTACCATAGAATCATGATTAGGCGCGTATTTCCAAAATCGTAAGATAAAAAGTCTTACCGTATTTCTGTTATAGTAATTTTTCGTTAAAAGGTTGGTTCCATTGTTATGCAATATTCTACCATAAAAAGTATCAAAAAAGACAATAATAATAATAATAAAATAATAAAGCCCAGTAATATTCGTATTCTCAGAGCAAAAGGAAATATATTTTCTCATACAAAATTCACATCTTACACAGAAAAAAAATTTATCTATTCCGAAAATGAGATTTTAACTCATATAGCTATATATTCAACTTATATATAGCTTGCTTCAGTTTTTAGAAAATAAGGCAGAAATAATCCTATACTCAAGCAGAGCTGATTCCCAGAATGATACCTTTTGGGTACTTTGTCTTTTTTTGTCTTTTACAACTACCCTGGGGATCTCCACCCATAACTCCGTCTGTATAAACTAAAATGTTTAAACTAAAACTTTAAACATTTCGACTAACTACCTATATCTTTGCGTAATGATAAAAAAAATCAGTAGTCTCTAACGATCAGAAAAGGAGATCTACTAGACGAGAACTACATATACAGGGTCTCCCGGAAAATATGGGAAATCTCGGATTCAGATAGAGCATGAAAAAATAGATGACAAGTTCCTATAATTTTTCCTACAGCCCTCCTGCGAAGATATTTGTCCCTGAAGGACGCCGCTGGAAATCGGTTTTCTTGAATAACTTTTAAAATACATAATAGAATTTTATAAAATTTCAATACGATAGACACTATAAGGACCGCTTGAAATAATGTTCTTGACACATTATTAGATTGTTTAGTTTGCCGGTGGCGGACTAAGTTTACAACTGAATGCCTAAATTTTTAACACCCTGTATGATAAAAACTTAAAACGATGAAAATTAGGTAGCTCGAACCTTACACTAAAAAAAGCTACTCTTGTTTATTGTCGTTAAAGTGGACCGTTTACGAGAAAAAATAATAATAAACCAATTCTGTATTTTATTAAGTCATTCAAACAACAAAATTTCATTGTAATTTAGAGAAAAAATCAAAATTTAAAAACTCAGTGGTGTTCCAGGAGGTATCTTAACGAAACTATTGAAAAACTTCATAAGAGGGTTCAACATGGCCCCAGTAAAGTCTGACACACTCGCGGGCACCACGAATTAAGGACTGCTGTATCAGCCACAATTACCCATCCGTATTACATCACAATGAAACGTAATTCGCTGTAAAGTTCTTCCTAATGCCGACCGGAGTGGAATACATTATTTCACCGTTTATAAACAATACAAGTTTTTTCAGGTGTCCCCACAGATAAAACTCTAACGGCGTTAGGTCGGGAGATCGAGGCGGCCAGGCAATGCTCATGTACACCAACGCTGTAATGTGCTGGTGCCTCATCGTGCATGAAGTACAGTTTCGGCGGGTTTCAAGTGGAGTAAGTCCCCTCTATTAAATCCGGAAAATCGTTTCGAAGGAACTCCAAATAAAGCTGTCCATTCAATCGTTCGTTGCTAATGAATGGTCCAATCCA